>CAJVGC010000508.1:48727120-48744620 GCA_910822075.1 Senecio squalidus
GCTGACTTGTCTCATCTTTGGTTCCAAGAAAATACACCCAAGTATATCTTGAAAAGTCATCAGTAATGACAAGACAGTATGACTTCTTGGCGATACTCTTTACATTGGTAGGACCAAAGAGATCCATGTGAACTAAATGTAAAGGTGTGGTGTTAGAGTTGATCTCCTTTGATTTGTGGGAAGTTTTGTGTTGCTTTCCCTTCAAGCATGCTAAGCAGTTATCTTCGAGATTGAACTGCTTGTTTGGAAGACCTCTAACTAAACTAGATTTAACTAGTTTGTTGATGTTCTTAAGGTTCATGTGGCACATCCTCCTATGCCAGATAGTAGATTCATCGAAAGTAGCTTTTGAGAGAAAGCATGCTTCGGGTGAATTTAGTTGAACCTTGGACATGTCTAGGCAATAGACATTGTCTCTTCTTGGTGTTCTGAGTAGAATCATACTTTCATCAATGACATACCCAGGCTTCATTATAATACATTCTGTAGCAGTGAATATTGGTGTGTGTTTCTCATCACAAACTTGAGACACACTCAGCAGATTGTATTGAAGCTGTTGCACATAGTACACATCCTTGAAGTGCAGTGTACCATTGCTGATCGTTCCTTTCCCAGTAATATTTCCTCCTTTTGGATTGCCTCCAAAGGCAACGTATCCACCATTGAACTTTTCAAAGTCCTGAAGGCATGACATGTTGCCCGTCATGTGCCTGGAGCAGCCACTATCTACATGCCAACTGTTCTCATTCTCTTTTGTTGGCTGAACCTGCACATAAACGATAGAGATTAGTTTCTGAGGGGAACCCAAGCCAAAGTTGACTTGGGTTTTCCCATATCATCGAAGTAACTCACCTTCCTTTGTACTAATTTTGAAAAATCAGTGGGAATAGGTGGTTGAGTTACTTGAACTTTTGGTTGCCACACTCGTTTGAAAGATGTTTCTTGTTGAACAAGTTTGGTGTTAACAACTTTTGATTTAACAATTTGAGTAGGAACTGATTTGACATTCCGTTGTTTCGTGTTGTTAATAGGAGCCTTAGTAACAAAGTTACTTTTGGCAGTATTAACACGAGCAGGCTTCATACGGGTAGTGTTCACAGTATTAACACGAGCAGTATTAACACGAGCAGTATTAACACGAGCAGTATTAACACTCTTACTTTTTGCGTATTAACCTTGGCCATAGAAACAGCTGATTGTCTAGCAGTATTAACTCTATTTTTCTTTATGTTTTGTTTGTTAACATCTTGATTTACTGGAGAAACCTGTTTGACAAAGTTGTTTTTAGAGACATCCCTGCCTTTGTATCCCACCCCATTATGTGGTTTTTGAATCACTTGTGTTTGATTTTGAGGATTGTGATAACAGATTTTTGCATAATGATTCAATTTACCACAAATAAAACACCCTTTTCTTGAGGATTTAACAGTTTGTCCCTTTTGAGTTTTGACTTGATTCATATTGCGTTGGTTTTACCTATGTGATTCCAAGTCTTAACTGTTTCTTTGGGAACTGGTTTGGGCTTTCTTTGAACCAATGTTTTGGTGTTGTTAATGGGTTTAGGGCATGGCATACGTACTAGACTCTGTGAAGATTGTTGAGTGCAACCTTCTATTGTGATTAGATGATTTTCAAGCGGAATGTTGTTATTTTTCACAATGTTAAGTTGACTCTCTTCAACTAAGTCCTCAATAAGGACTTCATCATAGTTGATTGGATCAACATTGAATGCTTCCTTAGGTGGTGTCTGAGAGATGGGAATTCGTGGTTCATCTAAAGATGGTGGGATATAGTTTTGATTAAATGGAGGGGCAACTTCTTTGTAACCTAGGCCAGCTTTAACTTTACTATGTATTTGTTTTTGGCATAAGTCGTTTACAGATTTTGAAGCAAACTCTAACTTCCCTACATCTAACTCTACTTTATCATGTTCTTGTTCTAGAAGTTTGATGTTATCCCTAGCCACCTTGAGTTTAAGAAGTAAGTCCTCTTTTTGCCATTCAAGTAGATTAATCTTTTCTTGATAGCTTTGTTCATTGATTTTGTGGGACTTAATCTGATTTTCTAGGTTGTCAATTACCCTATGTGCTGACCTTCGTTGTTCTTCTAAGTTTTTAAGGGAGTCACTCATTAACTGATTGTGGTCTTTGTACTTAACAATTATTGCTTTGCATTCAGAAGTACATAAGTTGGAATTTACCTCGGCCATTAGAGATACAGATGCTGGAGGTGGTGAGTCAATTGCCATGAGAGCATCTTCTTGTGGTGCTCCCTGATCATCATCATTCCAGTCGTATCCCAGTATATTGTCGCTGATTTCAGGAATTCCAATATCAGTGTATGTGAGTTCCGTAGAAACTAAGTCATCCGCAGCAACTAAGTAACCCAGAATGTCCGTATCATCCATTACTACGGCTATGCATGCATGGTGAACAGTAGTAGTGGTTTCTACGTGGTTTTGTTCTTCAGAGATTAGTGCTCTATTTTGACTTGTTTCTTCAGCCAAGTCACTCCAATCATATCCAAAGATGTCCTGGGACATGAGTGCACTCTGATTTGTGTCTTGAGTGGTTCGAGGATTGTTGATTTTTGACTTGTTTGGACAGTCTCTAGCAAAGTGACCAAATTCACTGCATTCATAGCACTTTACTTTGCTCTTGTCGAAGGTAATTCGTTCGTTGTTTCGTGGATTGAATCTCCTTCCTGTCTTGTTCAAGAATTTTCGTGCTCGTAGGGCTAGCATAGCAGATTGCCACTTTAGGTTGATTTCATCACAATCATCCTGATGCATCTGTTTGACTTCTTCACCTGTGAGATTAGCACACTTACAAATAAAGGATTCGAATGAGATCTCTTCGTTGGTGTCATATTTTGGGCCTCCAGATGTTGTGGCAAGAGCAGTATTACTATTGGTAATACTAGGGTTGTTATTTACACCCTTTTCTGCTTCGACTTCTGATTCAAAGACTCTTAAGTCGTTGTAAAGGTCATCCAATTCCAGTGTTTCTAGGGTGTCTCCTTGTCTGTAGGTAACTGTGTAAACGATCCATTCCTTCCCTAGAGATCGGATGAACTTTCTGTTGAGATCATCTTTTCATACTTGATTCCTGCGCTGATCATCTCTCCATTGAGCTTTTTGTAACGATCAAACGTTTGAGTCATTCGTTCGCCAGGCAAGGAGTTGAAATTTTCATACTCCTGTTTGAGTAGAGCTTTCTTGTTCTTCTTTGTATTCTTCGTTCCGCTGAATCTCTTCTCCAACGCTTCCCATAGCGATTTTGCATTTGGGGATTGCAATTTGAAGAATACTTAGAGCCTTGATCTCAGTTTGTTTTTCCCTTCGTTCCAGATCAGTTACCGGTGCTCGAGCAGCCATTCCTGGTTGTCCATCAGCTCCATTGGTGGCAGGAGGTTTGTTTCCATTGATGATCACATCCCAGACTGTATAGTCAGATAGTAGGATGTGTTGCTTGATTCGTAGCTTCCATAAGTCGAATTCGTTGCTGTTCAGAATAGGAACTTTGCCAATTGCAACTTCCGTCATGATGGTTGTGTTGATTCTTGATTATGAGGATTAAGAACTCGTTGATCGATGGATCTAAAGCACCTCCTGTGCTCTGATACCACTTTTCAGGATCGTATTAGTTAATGTAAACTAATATGTTTGCCTTCGTTAAGATCGAGATCTATTGAAGAAGTTCAGCAGCGGATGAACACTTCAATATTACGAGTTATCGAACAACTAATAATGAATAATGAATAAACAAATTATTGTCGAATTATCAGCCTCAATTGTATTAATCAATGATATCAATACAACGTGTTTGTTTCTTTCTACAAGGATCTATATTTATAGACCTTGAGGCAAACCTAGATAAACTAGGAAACTACGTCTATCCTTATCTAAACATAGAATAAGGAAACTTTACTTATTTAACAAAAAAAGGAAATCTAATCTAATTATAACTCTATCTAATTAGATTTGATACTTGCAAGATAAGTTTTGTCTTCTGCGTGTCTTGGCTTGACTTCCTCCTTATCTTGACTTTGACTTTGTCCGTAGTAACTTCATCTTCCGTAGTAACAGTAGTAACATGTTGAACAGCCGCACTAACTTGTTCTTGTGTTCTTCCGTAGTAACTTCTTAACTTCAAACTGAATGTTTAAGTTACTTTCATTTGTTTGTTAGGTTTCATTGTTTACGGTTAAACTATATTGACTAAGTTATAACCCAACATCTTCAGTCTCAGTTTAATCTCTCCCCCCCCCCCCCCCCCCCCCCCTTCCCCCCCATCTTGGATGTATCATCCAAAGGAAGTGATTTCAACCTAAAATTGAATCTCATTTGTTTTCTAATGACTTGTTGAATCATATTTTTCCATCTAAGTTGACAAATCAAAGATTTTTGCATCCTCACCATCTCTTCCAACTTCTCATTTTCTCTTTCAATTCCAAACCAATCAATACTGCAATCCCTTTACCCCCTTTCTTCTTTGACTGATAAACCTTCAAAGTTTCACTAGTAGACACAACTTCTTTCACATTTTGTATAACTGGGGTATTCAAATATGGAATATTTGGTGTAAGAATGAGTGTGTCAGCAAGGTTTAGCAATGCTTGGCTTTCATCTTCTGTATAAAACCATTCACTGTCTCCACTGCTTTGAGCATGTGAAATTGGAGCAGGAGGTGTGTGAGGTAATGATTGTGCGGGAGATTGAATTATTGGTTGTTGAGGTGGAGGTGATGAAATAACAATGATGGGAGAAAGTGATTGGTTGACGTGTTCTTTTTCTTGTTCTTGTTCTTGTTGTTGTTCTTGTTGTTGTTCTTGCTGTTGCTGTTCATGCTCTGCTTCTTGTTGTTGTTCATTTTCTGCCTCATGCTGTGGATTATTCAACTGATTCTACAAGTCTTAAAACACTTGAATGGCCAACTGTGTTTTCTCTATCATATGTGGAATGAAAGCATTAAATCTTCTAGAGAATACAAATTTAGCCTTTGAGAATGATTTCTTCATATTGTTCATTATCTTCCAATTCATGTTCTCATCTGTAAAATTTGGCCCTTCAAGTAACAACCCTTGCACTTCAGATTCCAATATGATTTCTAAGAATCTTGGGAAGAGAAAGAACTTCTGAGAACTCTCATCTGCCATCCTTTGCATACAGTCCGTGACATCCCGTATTTTGAGGTATTAATCGATTACCGTTTATCTTTATTTTTAACTCTTTGGTTTGACCCATCTATTTTCCTTGTATTCACAGTTTATTTGATTTGTCGGGTTTTATCTTATTTGTTGCTTCGCCCTCCATGACAGAAGTGTTCTAGTTACCTAAGTGCCGATTAGTTAATATTCTTGTATAATAAGTCAGGGTGTTTAGGACTTTGATTATTTATTAAGATTAGCGTTACTAATATTACAATGTTAGTCCTTTCTAACCAGTCAAATTCGTGCCTAATTTACTATCGTACACGTGCTAAACAACATGAAATCGAACGTCGAAAATCTGGCGAGACCATACCACCACTGCGCTGCAGTTGGTGCTCACTGCGACACAGTGGGCACTGTGACATAGTGGGAACTGCGGCATAGAGACTTGGTTACTGAGCCGTAGCGTGGGCCACAGACAGATTATGCCAAAATCGTCTTTTTCACTTTTTTGGAGATCTACAATGTTACAAACACATGATTTGGGTCTGTAAATTACTTATTAAGTGGATATTTGTTGGGTTATATTGTATTACTACTGGTGAAGATGGTTACTACTGGTCATCGGTCAAGTTACTACTGGTGAAGATGGTTATTATTGGTCATCAGTCAAGTTACTATTGGTCATCACTATTACTACTGATGCTGAATGGATTGCATGGGAGTTTCTACTGGAGGTTACTATTGCTGAGCTGATAATATTACTTACGATTTAATAGCAGTTATATTTGTAACAAATTTGTGATAAACATAAAGTAGATTCGATTAGATATTATAACCTGATTATGTGTAGGGTTAGTTAGCCTCAAGATATATAAATATAGATCCTTATATCGTTGTTAATATACGTCTATTACGAAAACCTAATTCTAATAGATTGAGGTTGTTGGTGGAAATATTGTGTTCTTAACCGTTTATTCATATTCATAACTTGTTAATTACTATCTTGTAATATCAAAGTGTTGATCCACTGCAACTTCTTTGATAGATCTTGATCTAATTGTTTGTTTTATACAAATATAATCTCGTTAGATCTTGACAAGTGGTATCAGAGCACAAGGTTGCTCTAGATCTAATATCTACAAGACGTTTAACAAGTTTTCAAAAACATATCCAAAATGTATGATCTCAATGAAGGTGTTCAAAAAAATAGGTTCCGGTACTCACATCATCTAACTATGATATGTGGAAAATTCGTATGTATCAATACATGCTTCAAAGCAATCATTCTATGTGGCAAGTGGTTAAGAATGGTGCTAAATCTGTTGCACTTTATGGACCAGATGTTAAATCTAAATCAGCATGTACATCCGAGCCACCAGCCACTGAGCAAGAAATAAGGGATATCCATAATGAATGCCAAGCTTTAAGCACCTTGCTTATAGATATACCTAATGAATATCAACACCAGTTTATAAATTTTACTGATGCTAAGCTACTATGGGAAGCTTTGGAGAAACGATTTGCTGGAACAGCTAGTACAAGAGGAAACCAGAAAGATTTGCTAAAGGAACAATTTGAAAATTTTATGTCTATAAAAGGAGACACACTATCTCAAATGTTTGACAGATTCAACAAGCTGATTGGAGAGCTATCCAATATGGGAGTGAATAATGCTCATGATGATATCAACAAGAAGTTTCTTAGATCTCTAGGGAATTCTCTTGATATTATGGATATTGATGAACTATACAATGAGCTACGCGTATTTGAACCAGAAGTGAATGCTTAGATACCATTAAATCCCTCAACTCAAAATGTTGCATTTGTTACTACCATGGGAGGTGGCTCATCATCAGAAACGGGGTTTGTCCCAAAAGAAACAAAAGGGAAACAAACTGGAAAATCAGATGAAAGTGTAAGAGAGGCTTTCTTTGCTAGCCATGAAAATTCTGGACTAGTAATTGAAGATTTGGAGCAAGTTAATGCAGATGATCTGGAAGAGATGGACTTGAAGTGACAGTTTGCAATGTTGAGTGTGAGAACTAGAAGGTTTATCCAAAGGAGTGGTAGAAACAACTTTGATGTTCGTAGAGGTGATACTACTAGGTTTGACAAGAGCAAAGTGAGGTGTTTTGAATGCAATAAACTTGGAAATTTTGCTAGAGAATGTCCAAATGCCAATAAAGATGATAATCAAAAGCAATGAAATCACAACAATCAAGCAGGATCAAGCAACAACTATCAAGGAAGGTTATCCAATTCTACTGCAGTGGTTACTCAGGATGGACTAGGGTTTGACTTGAGCTTTCAAGCTGATGAAGAAATAACCAATCAAGCTATAATGGCTGATGTTCAAGAAGATGGCATTCCAACTGAGTTATTATATGAACTTTGTTCTCCTACATGCATTAAACAATTTAGGGATTATAGAGAACATAATAAATGTGTTTGTGAATCTTTAAATAAGCTAGAATGAAAGAAGAAAGGAAATGTCTAAAATAATTGATAATTTTGAACAACAAGTTAAAGCTTATGTTAAGAATGAAATTAAATATCAAGAAGAACTGCAATTGTGAGATGGGAAAGGGATAATGCTTTAGCTAAGGTGACTAAAACATAAGAACAACTTCAGAAAATAAAAATTGAGAATGATCAAATTATGTTATCCATCACAAAGTATGAAAATGCTTCAAAAACGGTTGATCATATTCTCAAATCTCACGTTCATGGTAATAGTAAGAATGGGATTGGGTATAATAATGTGTCACCACCTTTTAACAACAACTATATTCCTCCCAGTTTAGATTCTAGTGAAGGGTTAAGTGAGGAAAAAATTGAAGTTAACACAAATGCTAATGCAGATCCCATGAAACGGAGTACTACTCACGTTAATCTACGTTCGTTGACCAAAAGTCAAGTTTGTTGACCAGTTGATTCAAGTTCGTTGACCAATCAAGTTTGTATAACAATTTCGTGGATTTGGCTAAGTATCATTTCGTGGGAATTTTACAAAAATCTTTGTTTTGGGCTTCGAATCAAAGTTGGGTTGTAACTTAAATCTGGGCTTGAAAATAATTATTGGGCCTAGTCTTTTTGGAAACACACATAGGTCCATATAGAAAGAAAGTGGCAGCGGTGGAATAAAATTAAAAAGGAGATAAAGGCAACGGCTGGAAGAAACAAAAATAGCAGCGACCGGCGATAAGAACGAAAAAGGAATTCATCATCTTCGTTTGAAAAACTTCATCATCTTCGTTTGAAAAAGAAATTATCATCTTCGCCGATTAGAAATCATCATCTTCGTCTCGCCATTTTCGTTTCATCATCTTCGTGGCGCCGATTAAACAAACAGCAGCGGCGAACGTTTGTATCATCTTCATCGCATCTTCGGCGAACAACTTGTTTCATCTTCGTTTGTTACAGCCACGAACATCATATTCGTTTAAGCTCACGAACATCATCTTCGTCTTGAATCAGGCAGCGGCGGCGAACATCTGTTCGTGACAGGTAAGTGTTGGTTCGTGAACATCTGTTCAGGACGAACATCTCTAGTTCATTTGAAATTTTTTTACGAACATCTTGTTCGTGATTGATTTTGATTTGATGTTCGTGAGATGGATATTTGATGTTCGTGAGATTGATTCTTGGGTTTGATTTATTAAATTATATGTTCGTTTGATTTTTCGGTTTTGATTCATCTTCGTGGTGGCTGAATTGTTAGTATTACGTTCGTGGCTGTTATAATTCATGTTCATGACTGAGATAATCTATTTGATGTTCGTGATAGGTTCCTGAAGCAGAGAAGGGAAATTGGCAAATTTTGGACATTAATTGGGCTTTTAGTGGACACTGTTAACTGGGCCTGTTTTAGATAAACTTGGGCCAGCTTCATATTGGACTGGATTTTTAATTGGTCTGATTTGGATTAAATTAATTTGGACTTGTTATTTGGACTCGTGAATTGGACTGTTATTTGAATCTTTATTTGGACTTTAATAATTTAACAAAAAGTAAAGAAATGGACTCTTTAAAATCCGATAGTCCACCTAAATTAAGTAACAAGTCTCTTTATTACGAATGGGCAGACAAGTTTGAATCTTATTGTAGATTAAATAACGCTCAAATGTGGTTGTGTATTCAAGAAGTATATGATCCTCCACGCGCAACCACAAATGGTGTAACTGCTAAAATCCCAGTCTCTAATCTCCCACCTGATCTTAGACGAGTATATGATGTTGAAAACAGAGCATTGGCAAGTCTGAAGATGGCTTTGCCGGCTGAGATGTCACACATTTCCAAAAACCAAAGCAAAACTGCAAATGACCTATGGAAGGCTATTGAAAAACAATATGCTGGAACTGCTGCTCAGAAAAAGAGTAGAGGAAACATTCTCAAAAGACAATTTGAAACATTCAGATCAGGAATCAATGAAACTTTTAGCTCGAATGAAGAGAATATTCAAAATGTTGAACATACTGAAAATGAATCAAAAGTTTGCAGCTGTACGGTTGAGAGTACATTTTCTGACAAAGAGACTATTTCAGCTTTAACCACGGAAAATAAACGTTTAAACGAAGCCTTGGACACCTTGACGGCTCAACATAACGATTTGCAATTTGAATTGGCTTGTGAAGTTCACCTGAAGAATGACTTATCCAACAAGCTTCATCAAGATTCCAAAGATACAAGTGAATATTTACTTACTATCGGTTTACAATCACAAAAGATCGACATTCTTTTTGAATGTTTGGAAAAAGAGAAGCAATTGTACATCAAAAAGGAAAAGGAACTACGAGACAGCGAGGTCAAAAGATTGGAGCTTAACAGAGAGATTGAACAATTTCGGACTTCATCTAACACACTTACTTCCATTTTGAGTCGTCAAAGGCAAAGTGGAGATCGTACTGGTTTAGGATATAATGAAACACCTCCACCTTTCAATCACAATTACAGCTTTCTTAAATCTGAATGTGACGTGAAGGAAAGCAGTGTTGACTCTTCTTGTGAATCTTCCTCTACAAGGGACGATCAGACTGAGTCAAGTGCTTCAACTAAGTCAGGTGTTTCGGAGATAAAATTGAGTACATTAGCTGAAAACTCAAAACCCAAACAGCCTATGGATGTTTTGAAGTGTTTTAAATGTTGGGAACATGGTCACGTGGCATTTGTATGTCCAAAGAAGAAGAAAGAGCAAGCCAACAGATCGTGCTCTCCAAAGAAAGAGCAAGCTAGCAGATCATCGTCACCGAAGACTAAACAAATGGCTCGTTCACATTCACCTATACGGAAACAGGTGCAGCCTGTACGACAATCAATGGCTCGATCACATTCACCTGTACGGAAACAGGTGCCTCAAAAGTGGATTAAGAAACAGGAACACACGGG
Organism: Senecio squalidus; assembly: GCA_910822075.1. Lineage (NCBI taxonomy): Eukaryota > Viridiplantae > Streptophyta > Magnoliopsida > Asterales > Asteraceae > Senecio > Senecio squalidus. Next base: position 48,737,660 of record CAJVGC010000508.1, read on the forward strand.
TATTTCTAATGATCGTTCATTTCAACCGCGTCCATTTCGACCGTCTTTTAGAAGTTCTAATCCATACTGCCCGAGTCAGAAAGTACATTCCTTTTATCAGCAATCGAGATACGTTCGTCCACCAAGGAACCACCTGAATTCTAATGTTGACGCTACGATTACTAAAGATGATGGTTTCTTAAAGGAGTTTGTCTACGTGAACGAGAAAGGACAATCTAGACGTGTTATGGCATGGGTTCCCCACCATAACTGATCATTGCTAGCTTAGCTGAAATTTTTTGTAATCTTGTATATTTATCTTTATGAAAATTAGAATCGACATAAATAACTCAAAATTTCGTGTCGATATTAAAATAAAAAAAAATAAAAAAAAACCAATTTTACTAACGTTTGTTTGCAGATTGTGCGCGTACGAGACTCTACTCTTGAAAACGGTTGTTTGAGACGTTGTTCATCGTCAGACAGCTCAGGGGGAGTTTTGTTGTCATTTATGGAAGCTCGAAGAATACAAGCAAAAGTGATGAACTTAGTTGAGTCGAGTCGTGATGAAGACTCTGATAAACAACGAAGTTCACAACAACAAAGGGAGCTGCCTAACCCTTCACAAGCATTAATGGAGAAGATTAACTCTTCACAATCGTAAACGGAGAAGACTGAATCTTCACAAGCTTAAACGAAGAAGACTGAATTATTGCAACAATTCAGGGGAAGTTATTCAAGACAACGATGAGTTAGAAGAACCTGCAAGGAATACAACGAATACAAGACTATAAAGACTTTAAGCGTATAACGGAATCTAGAAGCAACAGTCAGGGGGGAGTTTGTTAGTGCAATATCTGTGACAGTTGTTCTAGATTAATTAAGTCTTTAGTTATAGTCTATTTGAGTTTGTAAGGGCCCAATAACATTGAATTGTTAAGTGGGCTTTTTAGTCTGTTATGGGTGTTAATGGACTTTGCATAGTTCATGAGCTCATTAGTGGTCCAAGCCTGTGAACATGTCTCTATATAAAGAGACATTGAGTTTAGGTTTAGGGTTAATAATCCAGACAGACTGAGGGAGAGAATTCTGTAAAAGGCTATTTATTGTAATTGAGTGATTCAATTAATAAAGTAGTCAGAATTCGGTAATTCGTATTTATTATTTACTGCATTCGATTATTACTTGTGTGATTTACTGATTACGAGATTTCGGCTCGTGATTAGTTAGTTTAATCCTGAAAATCGGACCACTGGGACCTATAATATTATATATAATGATATTTTTCAAAGTATATTGAATATCGTGGGACATTATTGAAGGTACATTGCATTTTTTTTTTTTTACCTTTACCCATATTTACGTCAAAAGGTCACTGGTTAATCGTTCATCTTTCTTGGTTTTGTTTATTTGGGGGAGCAGCTCAATTTAAACCACTGTGCATCTAAATGCTATAATTTTTTATGCATACATCTAAATGCTATAATTTAAACAACCAATATACGAGTTTGAAATCTAGTTATATACTCCGTCCGTCCCATTATAATTGTCCTTTTTAACTTTTTAAAGTCTTTAATTTTTAGTTTTGATTTAAAATATTGTTGTTTGTGTTCCATGCTATTTGATTAATATTATATCAATAAAAAAGTACATATAAAATTTAATACACTCATATATTATGAATCAACTAATATATAACTCAATAAAAAAATATTCAAAGTTAAAGTTGAAAAGTAAAGACTTTTAAATGTCGAATAAGACAATCATAATGGGACGGAGGAAACAATAGAAAGACAATCATAATGAGACGGAGGGAGTAGTAGAAAGTCGATTTTAAGTTGGAAGGTAACTGAACCCAATATCTTCCACTTAGAGACACTACTATTCATATTTTTGCTATCTGCCAGCCTCGAATCCTCGAATTCTAGATAAATGGACAACTCACATGCCTACAGAAGCCTTGAGTAACTTTTGCATACTTGATCCTTTATTGAAATATAACCTAAACAAGTAAATAAGGTATGTTATAATTTATAACATATTTAGGTAAATGGTCGGGAATCAAAATCAGTTGCATACTTTTAAGTGGGATCTATGAGGATTTTGTAGGAGCGTTCGAGATGCATATACATTAATTGATTATTTTCCATGGCAGTTAGTGTAATATCCGGGTCATTGTCCGAGATCCATTTATAAAACTATTCTAAATTGGGTTTTAAAGCATACACATTTGTTTTCGTAATTTTCATAATATAATGTTTAGGGAAATAACTAATTTTTATGATATCTCTAATTATTATCAACAGCCTTCTCTTGGTGGAAAAAGGAAAGAAATATTTATTAGGACTATTATATTAATGTATATGTATATGTGTATGTATATGTATATTGAGATATTGATTAAAAACATTATTAGTTGATATTTCAATAACTTAAATGCAAATGGTAAAATACGAAATAAATATACACTACTTTAAAGATATAAATTAAATATCAATAGAGAGTTATAACAAAATATAAGCTTATTATAGTTTTGGCAGGTTATAAATGGGTTTGGAAAGCAAACTTAAACCCAACCAATTTATTAAATGTGTTAGTCGAGTCAACTTATTTATGACCCAAACCATTTAACCCCAACCCAAACACGCATATTTTCGTGTCGTATCGTGGGTCGTGTTTAAATTGTCACCCCTTATGTCAATAAAATAAAAAAAATTGAAGCATCCAGTTTTAGACTTAACCCGATGTGCTCTAACAATTAATAATTTTTATTATCTACTAACCCACTAACCCACTACTCCGCAAACTATTTTCTTGTTAGATATATATCCGCCAATTAAAATCTCAATTTCTTGTAATCGGGAATAATAATATTAATAATATACATACAAGTTATATTATAATCTTTTTTCTTATTCAGTTTCAACTAATATCAATAAACTAAACTTATGTTTATGTTGTTTAACACGATCAAATATTATATTAAATAACTTTAGTCGCATTAAAAATTAACAACAAAAATCTCCATTATCAATTTTTAATTTGAAAATATGTTAATATTAATATAACAATGTTACTATTAACATGATGTACATATATTTATATATTTGAATATGCATATTAAAAAGTGATTATAATTGTTTTCACGAACAAAAATAGATACGTTTTATAAACATAGAGCCAATTTAATATTACCTAAATATTAACATGGTTATATATAAGAAACTAGATTATTGTCCCGCGATAACGCGGATAAAGATAAAAGTTGAACCGTAAATTTTATGTTTATGTAGATTTTAAGTTATTATGAAAGGACAATGTTATACGTATTATAAGCAGTGTTCTAAATAACCCGCCATGAAACCGCCATGTCTCGCCATTTCTCAAGGCTTAGAGTAGCCGCCATGGCGCCGCCATGTCTCGCCGTTTCTCAAGGCTTAGAGTAGCCGACACTAAATGATGGATAACTTCTTTGTAAAGCTTGGTTACTATATTTTACATTAGTTGTATATTGATATATGAAATTATTAACTTTTTATAATTTATTGGTGTTGATATAACTTAATAATAGTAAAAATATATATAAAAGTATATATAAAATTATAAAATATATTAATTTTTTGCCGCTTTTTCACGCCTTGAAAAACGTCATGTCTCGCCATTTCTTGCAAAGCTTGAGGCTTGCTCATGCCGTCACGCCACGCCTTACGTTATCTATAACCTTGATTATAATATATTTACCTTCACGTTTATACACATGTTGTGTATAGTTATACTAACATATAGACCTTTACATTTATACACATGATTTGATATTGTTTATTAGCAGATTTTAAAATAACAATAAGGTAAATCATATTCCAAACTGAGTGATTTTATAAGTAGATTAGGATTTTGTTTTTATTTTAGTGGAGATGAGAATTAAAGAGAGAGGATGTAATTATGTATTGTAAAAGATGTAAAAGAAAATAGTATTTGATGACATCATCAATTTGATCTAACGGTTGAAATTAAAGAAGTAATCAATCCAAGGGTTCTTACTTTGCCATGTGGCATTTAAGGCCTCTCTTTTATTATATATTAAAGATTAGAGTCTTATTATAAAAAGATAAATATAGTATGGTTAATGTTGTTAGAACATAACATACTTTCGTCAAATGTTTATTTTGTATAACATACTTCTTTTTTGTTTATTTAGGTACCTCAACTCCCTAAACCAGTTAATTAAATACCTAGTGACTTATTACCGGTTAAATACATGACGTAACGATGACATCATCCTCCACCTAACTTATTTATTCACTTACTTATGTCTCTCTCATTCTACATCTCTCTCATTCTACTGAACAAAAGAAAAAAAAAACCCCAAATTGAAAAATCAACCCTAATTTCAACTCCCCGTGATCCAAAAAAAAAAAACCCACATTCAAAAATCAACCCTAATTTCAACTCCCCCTGATCCATTTGGCAGCATGGATTCCCGATTTAATCCATTGCCATGTCTTGTTAAAGGGTAATTCATATGACCATTTTGCCCGTTTGGAAGCATGTGTTTCTGATTGAAGCCCATTTCGTGACATGGCTCTCCGATTATACCCTTTATAAGGTTTACCAAAATTCGTTCTTACATTATCAGAAGAGGGACGACAATCTTGAAGACGACGCGAGACAACAATTATTGCCCTTTTAAAACAGATGGATTTTTCTTGATTTCATCTAATAAATATGGATTATTTTGAGACCCATTTTTCTTTTTGCTTTTTTTATCCAAGATCAAAGAAGCACATTGAGAAAGTTGATTCCTTTTTGACATTATAAAACCCAATTAAAGAAGTAACAAATCTTGTACAGATGTAGTAAAAAAAATTAACCCGTTTTTTACAATTTTTAAAGATTGTTGCTTGTACAAATGTAGTAAAAAAATCGTTGCTTCTTTAATTGGGTTTTATTATGTTAAAAATCTTGTACATATTTAAAAAAATAGCAAAAAAAAGACCTTCAAAATCTGGGTTTTATAATGAAAACGGATTAAAATTTGTAAACGGGTCAAGTTATTTGGGTAACCTGAAACCAACAGGTAGCCAGTCAAATTTGATCTCAAAATCATTATTAGAATAAGTACGTTATTCATTTTAAAAGTTTCAAGAAGTTGATGTACCTAAATAAACAAAAAAAAATTATGTTATACAAAATAAAAATTTATCGAAAGTATGTTATGTTCTGACAACATTAACCAATATAGTATTTCAAAATAATAAATGGGTAAGTGGGGGTAGTGAATAAATGGGAAAGTGGGGTAGTGAAGAGGTTACGTGGACAAACGTTGGTTTGAAAAAGAATCAATTATCCTTTAAGGTTATTGTAAATAATGGTTAAGATTAAACGTCAATTAAATTCAATAACATATATTGAAAGTCAACATTAGCGATTAATTTGCTGAACACCATAGTTATAAAATATATAATCGTTAAAATAGAAAAGCCACCTTTGTTATTCAATTTCTTATATTTTATAATTTTAATTTAATTTGATTATTTATTTAAAAGAGAAACATTATATAAGAAAAAGGTCCGTTGTTTTTTATTCACTTAGCACAAAGATGTTTTTTTTTTAATCTAATTTTCTACTTTTGCTTATCTACAACTCTTAATTTTAAATTTCAAATAATTTTATCTATATAACTTTTTCAAAATAAAAAGATACATATAGTTCAAAATACTAAATAACAATGGTAAAGAAAATAATATATTACCATAAATAAATAAACTGTATATTTATAAGGATATATATAATAAATGATAAAAAAATTAAATATGTTTCGTATAGTTTTGAAGAAAGTTAGAGTAGTGGGTTAGCGGTTTAAAAGAAGTTATAAATGGCTTTCAAATCAATGGTCTAGAAGCATTACCGCTATGATTCAATAGTTATTAAAATTAATCAATTATAATTGTTAGGATTAAAAGTTAGATAATCAGAAATAAGAGTCAACCGTTAAACCATAGTTATAGAATTTGGTGCCCACTTGTTATTTTTGTAGCAAACCTTTTTGTTTGTTACGTGACAACTTGTCAAGTTGCACTTATTTACATTAGATCCCTTTCATTTACTTAACAATTTTCAGTTTTCAACTCGTTTTATTTAGGAGTTTGACTTTGATTAAAACAATGTTTTAATGATGCTTGGCAGCTGGCACCCGAAAAACATTACAACTATTTGTTTGGGTGAGTTTAAAGATTTTTCAAAATCTCATTTGACTGTAAACAAATTTGATCTCTGTTTGAGAAAATAGTACCAGGCTCAGTAACTTGGATGTTTGGGGTTCAACCTCATGACCTCCTGCTAAGCAGTGCAAACCTATCAAGCCCTTGCCGAGCCTAAGGTGGTCAAGTGGTTGGTTGAAGAAGGTGGTCGGAATATGATTACTACGGCAAGTAGGTATTCCGGTGAGATAATATTGTGTGTGTGGAGAGGATGGAATGTTAGCGTCCCTTTGAACTGCATCAGGGTAAGGTATTTATACCCAACAATCCCAAACATGGGAAACAGTTGGCCATAAAGGCTTATCATGGCTCTTGAATGCTATTCATGGGGTTCCAACGTTCGTGACTTTATTGTCATCATTATGGGAGAACAAAGGGTAACGTCTTTGTTCATAATGATGCCAATGGTCTGAATCCTAAGGCAGGAGCTTAAGACCGTCTGGCACAGTGCTTAGAGGGAACACCAATGAAGTCAAGGACCAGGAACCCAGGAGCCAGGAGATCGGACCCGGGATATCGGGAGCCGAGAGGCCGGGAGCCGGGAGGCTGGGAGCGGGGAGCCGGGAGCCAGGAGCCGGAAACCTGGAGGCCGGGAGCCGAGAGGCCGGGAGCCAGAAGGCCGGGAGCCGGAAGGCCAGGATCCGGAAGGCCGGGAGTCAGAAGGCCGTGAGCCGGAAGTCTGTGAGCCGGGAGGCCGAAAGCCGGGAGGCAGGGAGCCGGGA